>VACF01001219.1:0-26469 GCA_006891605.1 Pleurozium schreberi
TTAGTTTAGTGTCAACTATGTGTTTGTATCCTATGTCATGTTTCATATGATGTATAAATATGTGTATGAATATATTCCTTCTCCACATGGTATGGACTAGAGTTAATCATAAAGTGGAAGGAATTTCTTATAGTAGCAAATTACAAAGAGCTAGAGATCAATCTTCTTTTGAGCCCAAAATGAAACTCTTTTGAGTTTTGTCCCAAGTTTTGTTTCCACCAATGAGAACTCACAAACATGCTAACTTGAAAAAGGGGGTGTAAGTGTGTAACTCCTGATGAGAATCTTGAGTTTAGAGCATAACCCTTAAATGAAAAAATGGAGACCCTGGAAATTGTCCATTGAAAAGGAGGGTGTAACTCCTGATGAGAATCTTGATTTTAGAGCATAACCCTTAAATGAAAAATTGGAGACCCTGAAAATCGTCCATTGAAAAGGGGGTATAACTTTTGATGAGAATCTTGAGTTTAGAACATAACCCTTAAATGAAAAATTGGAGACCCTTGAAATTGTCCATTTTGATAATGTAGGAATTTGTGGTTTAAGAAAATTCAAAAGCACTCATTGGAAGTCAAAGAATTGTAGGAGATCTCCCCTTTTCATGCACAATTCCGAGGATGAATAGTTGCACTTCTTTCCTATAAGTAAAGATTCTCTATCATCCATGGGACACTAAATGTCCGCCTCCACGTTCAAGGGTTAACTCAAGACTAAGTGATGCATTTAATGTTGAGACCACATTTCGAAATTAGCGTGCACCTATAGACTAGTTTCCACGATTAACTCTATCTCTATCGTCCCATATCTTTTGAACTCAAGATTTGATCATCTATTTATTTCCAATCTATCCCTATTTGTGGTAAACAAGAGCCTCTCCCTACTTTATTGTACTTGGGACACATTGATGAGTGAGTGACAACCCTGAGTTTTTGCAATCTTCTGCAATCTGTTTAAGGTAGTCTGCTCTTAAAGCGCCCATGCTCTAAAAGCGATCATGATACAGAGGTACATTTTACTATCTTCAATGTACCAGAAGTGTACATTTCAGGAGGTGGTCGCTTTTAGTGACCACTGCATTGCAACTTCAAATTTTTTTAACTAATTCCTTGAAGGTCCGAAAAATATGAAACGACTTGAGTTAGATGCCAATTCCTTTTTTCTTCCTATGAAAATTTACTGAAAATTGTATCAACGAGTTTAGCTTCCCTGAAAACGCAATCAGCTCTTAAATGGTCACTTTAAGAGCACTCTACCTTACAGCACATGAGACATGGGTTAAACTGGCTAGAGATCACCCAATGCACCCAAAATAGTTAAGGACAATGGTTGGGACATGTCCAATGACATTGTTATTTTCAGATTGAAAAAGGATTTTAAAATCATGACATAAGTTGGTTTATATCCAAATGAGGCAAGTTCACCTCAGGTACAAAAAAAAAATTGGATAATATACGTTGTGCAATCGTACACATTCATATCTGTATATCGTATATCCATATTTTAGTGTCAATATCTATCCGTATCCATATATCGTAACCGTACATAACACAGGACACAACACAACTGGTTGGCCTTTTGGGGCAAGTGTGATAGTCGAACACTTGGCTCCAGTTCATTGCACAAAATGCTGTCTCCATGTGTATCTCACCACCAGCTAGCAAATTTAAATGCTGTACATAACCTGTTAACTAAATGGGTAAATCCCAAAGAATGTATCCCCAAAGAATAAGTGTCTACAACACTCTACTCAACGAATGAGAATATGGAGCACAAGAGTTTAAGAGAGAGTCCAGATACGAACACASGCATCATCTCCTCCACTTGCTAAAGTTTGAGCATCAATGAAAACAAGAGCCGACACACCTCCTAGGTGAGCATTCCTAATAGCTGTACGAGCAGAGGCCGCTTTTTCAACATCGTACACATAAATGGAGCTATCAACGGATGTTGTAGCGACCTGGGAGCTATCAGGAGACCAGGCCACACCATTGATACGAGCTGTGTGATAGAGCATGTTCTTCAYCTTTACCTGCAAGGTCAGACCAGTTTTAGTTCTCTGCAATAAGGTAAAGGACACTAAACCACATCCGGTCTCCAACTGACTGCTCGCTGTTATCAACAGCAACTCMTCCCATCCAATAYACTTGGTYRCGGTTCAATTARMAAGATTGGTGTATGCGTGGATTGTTTAAATGTCTACGGCCACTGATCCTTGAATGGAAAATGAGGTTGTCTACTATCCCTTAAATAGAGGTCTACAACACCCCCACTATGGTTGATTGCATAAGAAATCATCATACGTTGAGAGCGAAAATGATTTGATCTCAAGAGTGTTTGACTACGACTGATCCCTCTACTGAGATCCATTGAGTGATCTCTCAATGAAAGCATACTGCTACATCTTTTATCTTCTATTATATTGAGTGCGCAATATCACGAAATCATGTCACGTTTTCATCCTGGTGGATGATCACATTCACATCCATTCACATGTTCATCCTGAATTGAGGTGAACTGACGCAGTGGTGGAACTTAACAATCTTCAGGTCAAACCTAGCTATTCGTAATCTTTAAAGGGGACATACTCTTCTTTTTCCAAAGGGATTTTTGCAAATTTTGCAGCGGGGGTGCACCTAGTTTTGATTAAAAGGCTTAAAGTGAGGCAAATTCTACTTTACACGACACTCAAAGGGAAAGGGAAGGACCAATTGAACTCACCTCCCTGGTAATGCGGTCCCAAACCACGGCTTCCCTGTTGAGATCCCCAGACGCAATCATGGACCCATCAGGAGAGTACCGAACGGCTGAAATCTCCCCACGGTGTTTCTCCAGAACCTCCTCCTGAGTTAGCGTGTCACCCTTCACAGAGTAAACATAMAGTTTCCCATTCCGACCTCCCACAACAGCTTCTTCACCATCTGGAGAGAGTGCAGCAGCTGATGCAAAGTAGTCTACATCGATGGACGATGCGACGGCACCCTGGCGCAGGAGAATCACGGACTTCTCTAAGGGCACTATGGCTATCCCTGGGCAGTTGCGCGCGACATCCAGATCTTGTGGGAGGAACCCAAGGTCCAGAGACTGCGACAGCTCGTGGCAATGGACAGGCCGGCAACAAAATCTGAAATCAAAGTCGAAGAGAAATTGGTATGTTCWCGGAAGACTGACACAGATGGAGGTCCCAAATAGAGGTCCTGAAAGTAGGTCTTAATTGAGATCCCTATGGAGTCGATCAGGACGTGGGATTGCATAGTTAGGACCTGGTCTCCCTTGCTTCCTTGGCTCCTTGCCTGTCCTGTCAGCTTGCGCTGGCTGTAGCTAAGAGCGCTAACCGGCAATCCATTCGGCCATGCTTTTCAGCTTAGTAACTATCCATTTWGCSRAAGAATTCGTGTTTCTCCACAATGTGCAGCAACTGGAGTTTCCGAATTCCCAATGTGAGGGTCAATAAGACAGGCAGTATGTCAGACTTCTATTATTATCGAGCYCCATCCGATGGTGTTGCTAACTTCTGACGAGATTCGGTACGGTCGTGTTTGAAGCACATTCCTCTTTCACACCTGCCCTAATGCATTCTTGCCTTTCTTGTATGTAGTGGTGCCGTCTTTGAAGARCCTGCCAAGCGTTTGTGTTCCTTGGATAGATCGAAACTCCAGATGCCTTGAGGCTCGAAGCGAAGCTAGATTCTTCTCTACATTTGGTGGCGCTTGTGTTGAATGATATGTTGGAACCAATTGTTTGGCTGTGTGGAGTGTGGAGTAGCGTCCCTAAATCTGCGATAGGTTTGTGAGTGATATTKGAAGAGAGGGCAGTTTATTTGTGGAGTGATCAGCGATGGGGAGCAGCTGCGGCTATGGAKCTTCGAATTTTATGTTGTGGACATGGGCATTGTGYGCRKTGATTGGYCTTGTGTCCCTTGCGAATCCGRCCTTGGGGCAAGCCACTSATGCTGGATGTCCTGGGGACTTGACAAACAAAGTGACCAAGTTTGAGACGCAGAATTTGATCTGCAAGCAATACAGCTTTCCCAGTAGTAATCCGTATGTCGTTTGGGTAGGTTCTTCTTTACTTGGTCGTGATTCTTTCCAGGATGGTTAATCAGGAGCTCTTGAAATGTGTGAACAATGGTTAATCTTTTGCCCATTTGTAAATTTTTTGCCCATTTGCTGCACTCCGATTGAGTTGCAAATATGATGAGGCTACATCTGTGTTTTGATTGGTGTGGATCCCCTCTCAATGCCGGCCAGGACATCATTCTCCTCCTTCATTTCTGGGACTTGAAAACCCTTACATAATCAACAGGGACTTCATTTGGTAGTGGAGATTTTTGTGGTTCTTTTAGACTGACATGTAGATCCCTTCTCTAGATTGTAGTCCTGGTCGTTCAAGTGGTTAACATGGATTCTTGTTATTGAAACAGGCCTTACGAGACAATGCCACCCTCTTCACTAGATTGTAATCCTGGTCTTTGAAACAACTGACACAGATTCTTGTGATTTGAAACAGGCTTTACGAGACAATGCTACCCAAGTTGTCACCATGGTGGTGTCGATGCCGTTATCCCCCAACAAGTGGGCGGGGCTTGCCTTTTCAGCCGATGGGCAAATGCGCGGTGCCTCTGCATTGATAGCCTCGCTAGGATCCTCCGGTGCTCCCAGTGTAAACCAGTACAGTCTGAAGGAGAAGACTCGAGCGGGAGTGGTGAAAGGTGGCAAGGGGATTGTGTTGTTGGGGGGAAATCCTGAGGCGTACTACGAGCAAGGGAAGACAGTGTACATGTCCTTCCAGGTGGACTTTGCCAAATCCACCGCCAAGCCCAATTACCTGCTCATGGCATATGGGGGTCTGTACCTAGATGGGTCACCGGATCATCACCAAGATAAATCATTCTTCGATGCAGATTTTGTCTCAGGTACCGTGAAACACATTCATTTGTGAAGATTAGAAACCAATGCAGCTGGGTCTTGTTTAATGAATAATTTAGATGAGCCAGGTGTCACTTGCTGGTCTATATTTTCCTTAAGGTTAACCTCCAAGCGGTCCAAAGATAAATCATTCTTCAATGCAGGTTTTGTCTCAGGTACCATGAAACTCACCATGAAGATTAGGAACCAATGCAGCTGGGTCTTCTTTAATGAATAATGTAGATGAGCCAGGTGTCACTTGCTGGTCTATTTTTTCCTTGAGGTTAACCTCCAATCGCTCCAAAGAAAAATCATACTTCAATTCAATGCAGGTTTTGTCTTACGGACTGTGAAACATTAGTAAGGCATATGCACCCATAATYGTCTCTTAATTTTATTGGATCTTATTGGCAACTGAAAGAGGTAACGTACTTTAGCATGCGATATTAATAAGGTCTGAATTTTTCAATGCATTGTCTCTAGGTGTACCAAATACCAAGATTATGCTCTCATAGTCTCTCAAGTTTATTGATTGTGTACGTCATTCATAATCATTATTTAGTTTTGTGACACTTTTTGGTCCGAATGTAGGTGTTGCAATTTAAGTAGTGTTGATTATGGGTGTACATACCTCAACCAATGTAGTTGGATGTTACTACATTTTTTTTAGAATGTAATGTGGGGTCTTTGGTAAACAATTTAGATAAGCTAGATGTTACTTGTTGATTTTTTTTCCCTTCAGGTTAACCATAAGTGCTCATGAGGCCATATGTTTAGATGATGAGCAAAGTGTTTTGGGGTTGATGTTTCATCCAAACAACTTCTCATTGGTTCAATCTAGTTCTTGAATATTCAAAATGCAACCTCTTTTTATGACCAATTTGATGAAAATTGAGGTGATAACTATATTGGTACATGATACAAGCAAAAATATGAAAGAATTCAATTAAGGATTTGGGCATAAAGGGTTTGAAAACTTTGAAATATTTTGTCTTTATCCATTTACTATGAGGAATCTATAATAAATAAATGTTATGACTTTCTTGAATTTCACATAATATTGTTATAGGATTTTTTTTTTTAATTTTTTAATTTCATTATTTTTAAGTTGTGTATGCCAGGGATCTTTAGACAAAGAAACGAACTTMAAATTTCAACCAACATCATGTGACACATAAAACAAGTTTATAGTAATCCATTACATTTATGACACCTCATGGTGCTTTTGAGGTATCCATTCTCCAATCCATCTCATAGAAGGAGCTTGAAATCTTGTTATCTCAAATGTATATACTAAGTCACCTACAGTAGAAGCTGTATGAGCGCTTCCCTCAAGCTCAAGCTCATAGACTAGTGTAAAGTCCACATTGAACAAAATAAGGTAAAATGAATAAAAAGTAATGCTTGCACCAAGCAGAGTGTGTTATCTCAGGCTTGTTGCTTCAACCTGTGGCTTTTAGTGTTTTGTCGATGTGATGGAGCTTGATTGTGTGCTATGGTCTGCAGGTACTGTCGCTGGGGAATCCGCAGAATCCAAACGTGAAAAGAAAAAGGAATGTCATGGGGCCATCCAAATATTAGGGTGGGGATTGCTTCTGCCAATTGGGGCCCTGGTTGCTCGCTATGCGCGTTCCTTCGAGACAGCTTGGTTCTACACTCACATCTCATTTCAGTTGGTTGGATTTGCCTTCGTAATTGGTGGAGTGATCACTGGTGTTGAGCTGGCGAAGGGTTTCCAACATGACCAGCTCTCAGCGCATCGAGGACTTGGCTTCTTCCTTTTCGCCCTGGCATTTCTGCAGGTACTCCTATGTTTGAAAGTGATTGATCTTCGTGTCATGTCCGTAGCTGTTGTTATTCCCAAGACGAGTATGCCCATACTCATCTCCCATCAAAATCATGGGCGTGCCCTGCGAAACAACCAGCGCCACTTGGAAGTTCTTCATCTGCCGGTTCCGGATGGCCTTCACTCCACAATCCTCCGTTTCGCCCTCCACTCCACAATTCCAGCTCAGATTGTCGTTGGAGCCATCCTGACCTCCCTCACCATTCGCTGCATTCTGCTTCATGTTGTACGAAACCAGATCATGAAGAGTGAACCCGTCGTGTGCAATCACAAAGTTGATGCTGTGGTAAGGCTTTCTATTGTGGTTGTGATACAAATCAGCAGAGCCCGCTAACCGAGTAGCAAATGCACCTTTCACACCTGCATCCCCCCGGATGAACCTGCGCACATCATCACGATATTTCCCATTCCATTCCGCCCACTTGTCCCAGTTCGGGAAGCGACCCACGAGATACAAACCTCCACAGTCCCAAGGCTCAGCGATCAGCTTACACTGCTTCAGTAGAGAGTCTTGTGCAATAGCTTTCACAATCGGAGGAGATGCGAGAGGCTGCCCATCAGTTCCTCGACAAAGGATGCTCGCTAAATCAAACCGAAAGCCATCGACATGATACTCTGTTACCCAGTGGCGTAGGCTGTCCAAGATAAGGTCCATAACCACAGGGTGATTGCAGTTAAAAGTATTGCCACAGCCACCGTAATTCGCAAGCTGCACGTAACTATTCAAGTCCACCATATAGTACACCAAGTTGTCAATGCCACGGAAGGAGGTGAGATAAGGGTGTTCGTCATCCGATTCATTAGTATGGTTAAAAACCACGTCCAGGATCACCTCAATACCTGCATTATGCAAAGCACGAACCATTTCCTTAAACTCAAACGAAGCTGCCAAAGCTCCACCGCCGTTGCTAGCATATCGGCTCATAGGGGCAAAGAAGTTGACAGTCGAGTAGCCCCATGTATTGATCATGTGATCTCTCGGATTCTTCCTCCTCTGAAACTCAAACTCATCATACTCAAAGACAGGTAAAAGCTCCACGGCGTTTACCCCCAGCTCCACGAGATGGGGAATCTTCTCTATCAGCCCAAGGTAGCTCCCYCTTAAACCGGGTTCTACACCTGAAGATTCATCTCGTGAAAACCCACGMACGTTCATTTCGTAGATGACGAGGTCTTTCTCATGTAAACCGGGAGCTTGGTAATCCTCTCCCCAGTTGAAATCCTTGAMAGAGAAGTCGTAGGTGCCCAGAAAAGGAGCCCACCTCTGACTGGAATCTCCAAAAACGCGCCGACCCTCAACCAATTTGGCATACGGGTCCAGCAAGACGTGCTCACCGTCAAAACGGTGCCCCTTCTCCCATCCCTTTGGCCCGTCCACGCGGTAGCCATATAACACCCCACTCCSAGGTAGCCCCACTACCAGCACGTGCCATGTGTTGCCTGTTCGGTGCTTCTGAGCGTCCAGCTCAATCACCTGCGTCGGCACTTCCGTGTTCGAAGGGTCTAAGTATCTGTAAAAGCAAATTCGATATCATGAGTATGTCATCAGATACAAGGAGCTTACAAACCTCGTCAAAACAATGGACTCTAAATTTCTCCGTACATTGCAGTGATCAAAACCAAAAATTTAGAACACAAAACGATGCAAAGCCTAACGCATAACAGTCGAGACTAAAATGTACACAGAAACTAAACAGACACGTAATTCTATAATTGACTACGCACACAGACTCAGCATTTGGGCTCTCTCCAGTGTACACTCAAAAACTTCTCCATTAACCAAAAGAGCTGCACCAGGACAATTAAAGATTCTGACACTCAAGTAGCATTGAGACATTCCACCCCAAACTCCAATTACGAAAAAACGCCCTATTTTGCCGACATTGCGACTGGCACGATGACCTATCGACACGACTGGCATCAAACGATTCGCGAGTTTGAAGGTTTACGACTTCTGGCACTTACATACACAAGGACACCGATGTCGCATSTTGCGARAAGAGAGCAAAGTTGATCCCATTCTCAGCTGGCGAGRCCCCCAGAGGTCGAGCTTCCCCAGTCTCGCAAGTGAATGCAGTGGCCGCAGCCGTCTGGACCGCGGCCGCGGCCACACAGAGACAGGACCGCCTGGCCTTGGAAACTCCGCTCTCGCAAATGAGCTTGTCCATMAGCTTGTTGTGRGTGATCCAGCTCTGGCTTTTGGATCCAGGACGGGAGGGAGACGACGCAACAGCAGCACAATGACGAGCAGCTGCACCGGAAGCTACACAACAAGGAAGAGGAGCTTGGGGTGGGAGAGAGGAGAAGAGTGGAGACGGGCATGAGCTCCAGGACTTGAATAGAGTCGCCATAGCTCCAAACACAGCCCTGTTTCAGTAATCAAAGCTACACAAACGAGCACGCAGAGTCACTTAACATTGGGCGAGCTTCGGTTCTCACAGAAATGGACATGCTCCGCAAATTCCAGTGCGTCTCAGACTTTGTCCAAAACCCTTCGAAATGTACGAACACACATGTGGAACTTGTGACTGCCTGGTGTGCCGATTCGACGCCGTACCTCAACCTGGGAAAGATTCTGTACATTCGATTCCAACAGGCAAATTCTAGCTCAGYGAGTGTCTGGTTGCAACAGACTTACAGAGAAGGACATCAATAGCAGGAATCGTGGTGATCAATTGACAAAACACGTGATATTTGAAAAGTAAAAGGCGACTATTGATTCTTTGACGTCACGACAGTAGGTCATGGACTCATAGATCTCCTGTCTCATCAGCTAGGTCTAAAATTTACACTACGAAGATTATTAGAGATGAATAGGTTTGTGCAGTGAAGAGTTGGCTTCGAAGGAGTATCTGCTTGGTTGCCTGGTTTTTGATAGTGTCACAAGCCAACATCAATCACCCTAAACCAAGAAGACGGAGCCAGGCATCTGCGCGCTGGAATAATTTAAGGGTTGTTGGAATGTGGAACTGTCAGAACGTGGCAGTTACTGATTCCACACTACTTCTGTGATGTCTCCTGCTCACAAATGATGCACACAGGCAACTTCCAATCTTTCATACTCTGAATTTGTAATAACGCAAAGATTCCTCAAAGATATCAACGACCCAAGTCAAAATGATGACACTAAAGAACATACAGTTTCAAATATGGTTACACTTCGCTAGTGAGACCTTAGAGATGTCTACCGAGAGTGGAGCAGAGCGCCACAACGTAAAGTAGAAAGCATCTCTTCATTTCGGTCTAAGTTCCGGTACCAAGCTGATCTTCAAATGTTAATATACAATGACGAGACTCCCACCACATCCTGAGAAACAATTCTCGAGAGTTCATGGTTCTGCTGCAATAAAACTATCCGAGAATACAAGCCCTTCTCTTACAATTGAAGAAACAAACCCTAATTTTATGCAGAGAAATTGTCGGCATTGACCAAGTTAATTTACAACCCTCCAGTCACGTGCCATCTCAGCGCAGTTCCGTGCCACGTCAGGTTGCTGACGCAACCATCAGAAAGTCTCTGTTTCTGGGTTCTCCAGGAACAGAGGCCGCTACGAGTTCTCAAATCCGTGAGGAGATTGCTCCACTCTGTGCGGACTTTAAGAGAGATGTTGTTTTTACGAGTTTATAAAATGTTGAGGAACTCGGATGGAACTTGTTGTAAGCCATCTTTCTAAACTTGCCCCTGTTGGAAGAGCCATTTCTAGCTGGCAGAGTTTGTATTTCTTCTTCATTTGACATTTACGTTGATCGTTTGACGTCCGCGTTTGGACTGAGTTTAGGTTTTGATTGAAAACGGGATTACAAACATTTTAAAATTGGAGGATCATCGCAGACAGGAATTAGGGTTTTTTTGTTTGGTTGCATTCGATTGCTAGTTTCTTGTTACCATGGTGCTGTAAGAGCGAGCTGGGAGCACAAGGCTGCTGCATTTCGCTTTTGGTAAGTCGCGGTGAAAGCACGATGGGCTCCCTGTTGCGGTGTTACCCTGTTGTGGTGCTGGGATTGCTGCTGCTGCTGTGAAAGAAACTATTTGCTCTGCAGGGATTTGTTAAGTACATTATTCGCCCTGTTCTTTCTTCTGGCTGTGCGAGAGATGCTGAAAGATGTGCACGCAGTGGTTATGGAGGCCCAGTTAATCTGGGAGGTTATGGGGTTGAGCTTGCTCTCAAGAACATGGAATACAAAGCTATTGATGACAGTGAAGTAAAGAAAGGTGGCTATCTCTTTTAGATGTTGCCAACTCTCTCAACATGCTAGTTATATGAAATGTCTGAAGTTCTGGACACCCGTCTTGTAAATTGTCTATTTCCTGTCTCCTTGGTCTTTTAGCATTGCTTCTGGGTTTGAAAAGGTGAAATATCTGGTTGTGTATTAACCATTATTGTGTTAAAATTGCAAATTTTTCTGCAAAGGACCTATGTGAGTGACCAAATTGGACACGCTTTGTGTATCAAATTTGTCTATCTCCATCTGCTTGCGCCAACGTAATGACGGGGGGCATTAGGAAGGTCAAATTTAGTTTGCCTGGGCATAAAAAGGTTGTTCTGATTGGCAAAGCGAAGCTGAAATCATTTTGAACCCTGTGCAGGAGATGGAGGGGAGGATGGCCGGACAGAAGACTTGAGCGAGGATGTTCGGGGCTTCATTTTTTCAAAACTCCTGGTGTGTTTAGCAGCTCAAATATTGGGCTGCTTCATGGTCAATGCCTGAATTCATTTAAGGATGATTGAAAGTAGTTGTTTCTGATTGCCTGGCAAGTGATCTGATGGGATTTATCAGAGATACTCTTAGGGACGCTCTATCGTTTGTTGTGCAGGACCGAAAGCCAGAGTTGACAGGAGAGTTAATGACCTTTCGAGATCATTTGCTGTCCTCTGGTGTTGCTGATAACATGAATGTGTGGGAGCTCAAAGGTAATCTATCCATTCCTGACTCGCGAAGAATKTCCCATCRAATGTTGCTTGTTTGAATGTTRTTAAGCATGCTTGTCAGGAGGAGATATCCAGCATATCTATGGGTCTGCTCGATGGGTGGCATACGTGGAGTGGTCTACCTAAACTCTAATATTATGAGTTGCACCCTTCCACGGGTGCTTTGTGCTTTCTACAGTGATTTTCTGGTAACCCTAGACTGGAGGTTTAAGGTCGATGCTGTCTCGTCTATAATCCGTCTAGTATTTGAGTTTACTTGAACCTTCCAGTTCAGAAGAAYATGGCATTGTTGCCTCACCCAACACTTAGTTCATCTAGAAATTTCTTGCATATATTAATATAGGTAGATATTTGTGTGTGTCTTCAGTTATGAACTGAATCTTGTCTACGGAGGAGCTTCCTTTTGGAATGATGTACATGCTTTTGACCTTTGCTATAATATTCTGAATTGTGTACAAYAAAATGCAGATTTGGGTTATCAAGCAACCCAACGCATTATCAGAGCATCMGAACCACTTAAGTTGATGCAGGAAATCAATCAAAATTTCCCAAACCTGGTGTCGTCACTATCCCGCATGCAGGTATGGATGCATCAGCTGAGGTCCTAGTTCCCCAGAATTCTRTCACCAAGTTAAAGTACGTGGATATTGTATCTGTCGATTTTATACTTTTTCAGAAATTAAGAATTGTCAAACCCTTGATTCCCTTGTTTCCTTCCTATCCATGTAGATGGTTGCGCAGATGGGAGGTTATTTTACTTGTCCTGTATCGATGAAGATGGAGTATCCTACTAAACTATGTCTTTTATTTTTTCCGCAGTTGAATGAGACGATCAAAGACGAGATAGTGTCCAACCAACGGTTGCTTCCAGCCGGAAAGAATCTAGTTTCTGTTAATGGAGCTCTTCTCAATTTAGAAACTCTTGACCTTTACTCGTAAGAATTTGATGATATTATTTTCGAGAGTATTCAGAGATGGTTTCTACTGGCCAGCACTTTGATTCATTCGTTGTATTAATTGTTGATTATGTTCAGGTCCTTCTAAAATTTAACTCATACTTTTCCAGGTTGATTGAACTTGTACAAGGAGAGCTGTCCACCGCTAATAGCATTCTTTCTATGAAGGTGCCCTTCCAAACCCATGGCACAGCATTGCTTCAAAACCAAAGAGATCACCTAGAAACCGCTTCGACAGAAAGACACAGTAGATGTGTGTTTGAAAGTGATCCCCCAGCACCTGGATTCATATTATGCAAGGTCTAGCCTGGAGGAGCTTGAAAAATCTAAAAATTCAGAGCTAATCCAATGATTGCTATTAAGCCAATGTATCAATTCTATAACAATGGTCCTGTGAGAAGGATTTTTGGACGTTTGTAGATTACCAGCGAAGGGAATGAATACTKTTAGAGTTAACTGCCTGCTATTGTCATTCTGGTACTCGTGACATCGAATTATTTCGTCGTTGTAGATCTATTCGTATCGGTTTATCTTTCTAGGGCTTTTCATCCTAGTGAGTGCTGGTGGTAYTCACAGCCAGAGAATAATTCTATTGCATATGAAATCATGTCTGAACATGCACAGATTCCAGCGAAGTTTGTTCGGGAATTTTTGTTACTGCCCGAAGCAGCCGAGCAGGGTGCAATGCGACTTGACTACCGATCTGACAAGCATGTCCACTATCTCAATAACATTGAAGAAGATTCAAGATATAAGCGCTGGAGAGCAAATTTAAATGAGGTACTTCAAGGTTGTGTTTGAGGCTTCTTACATTAAAATTGAAATTAGGAACAGTTTTTTAACGACGTTTCTATAACACGTGGAGAAGCTCTTTCACAATATCATCAATAAATTGGTGATTTAAAACCATAGAATCTCGGTCCTTTCGGGGTTTGATTATCTCCTGGATATTCAGTGTCGTAGGTTTCTCGTAGGGGTTTGTATCCAAATTGGAAATTCGTGATCTTGAGGTYATGTCTGACGATTAACCGAGATGATTGGGTTTATGTGCTTTGGACAGCTGCTGATGCCGGTGTTCCCAGGACAGATGCGATACGTGCGCAAGAATTTGTACCATGCTGTTTATGTGATTGACCCTGCATCTCCAAAAGGACTGTTGGCAAGTGTTTTCTTCCTGGCACCTGTACATTCTATTGTATTCGTGCTTTATGCAATGTAAATACCCGTCAGAGTCTGTCCTTCCAAGCTCTCTCGCATTCTTAGTGTCCCACTCTTAGTCCGGATATTGATGCTTGTACAGGCTGTGGAGGCATTGTCCATGTTGTACGAAAACAATTACCCTATGCGGTTCGGTTTGATCCTCCTTTCCGGAAGAGTATTGGAACAAATCACAGCCAGTGGTGAGGATATCCTAACAAGTGTCGGACCAGATGGTGTTCCCAATTTGAAGGACTCAGAAACAGACCTCTCATTAYTGGTATATCCATCACTCCTCTTCCATCAAGTTTTGTGATAAATTCTCAAGCGTACTTGGAACAACAATGGTCTAAGGCCAATTGAATTAAGATTTGGTGTAGAAGTATGTCTTTTATGTGAAAATTACTCTTTAATTCTGGTCCTCCATTCATGAACCATATGCATAAATCATCAGTTTGGAGGCCTTATGTGCTGTATACAATATACTGGTATTTCACTCTCTTGTCTTTCCAAAGCCCTCGTGGAAAGGTCACTAAGTACAACGTGTTCAACGAACTGTGCAGGTCATAAGATTATTTCTCTTCATAAAGGAGGAGTATAATGATAAAGAGTTAGCACTTAAGTTTTTGACTGAGGTAAGCTCATTCTTTGACACGATCTACTCGAAGGATAGACAAGTATTCTCGTTTTTTGAAGTCGTGTCTGAATTAAGTTTGTGTCCAACCCTCGAAATTTTTATGTTGGCATTCAAGAATCATGTAGATAGCAGTGACRGATCTTAAAATGCGTTTGTCATATAAATAAGACATTGCGGGATAATTTCCTTTGGTTTTTTTCTTCATGCTCTTGTACGTATATCTAACTTGTTTCTTCCGGATTGATCCATCAGTTGCATACTGAATGGGCTGGAGATKCTGATGGGGACGAAGATATGCCAATTGAGAGGACTCACGTTGAGAATGCTTTAATGGGAGTACTAAGGCGAGTCGAAATATTCCGCATCATGTTTTTCCCTTGTGTCTATGCTTGCTCAGTCTATTTTATTTTATGTTTGAAATCTAAAAAATTCAGTAATTTCTTAGCCAGTGATTTTATCTTGAATGACCGAAATTCGAGATTTAGTGATCAATGTTAATACTGATCGTCTTATCTTTGTATTCATGCAGAGCTCGCTAGCTGATTTACCGTTGAAGAATTTCTACCGGTTTGTACTACCGGTACAGGTAGGATTGATCCTCAGGTCTCAGTTGCTCTCTCTGTTGCTAGTTGGGTTTCAGGCTGATGTTTTTAAGTTAAGAACACCATGTTTTACTAGAGTGATCAGCCTATCTATTTCACCTTGCAGCGTTCCTTGACTCAAATCAAGTTGCTAAAGCACGGTGGAAAGGGTATTTATCTGTGTAAATAACATCAAAGAAAATACCTTCTTTTAGGACTTACTTCGAAGCTCTTGCTTTTTCCTCTGTGAGAAAATTATATATTGTTCTCTGAGATTGTCATCTTTGCATGTTGCAGGATTCCTTCACCTCAGAAGGTAGCTTGACAGCCGGGCCATTTGCCCTCTTTTCCAACATGCCACCYTCTCGCACCCTCACAATGAACCTTGACGTTCCAGAACCATGGCTTGTCGAGCCTGTTGTCGCTGTGTAAGTGCATCTCTTCAAGCGCCGAAATTCCGTCCATCCATTGCCGATTTAGTTTCTTCAAACCTTGAAAATATTGGACTGATTTTTCTGGTCATTTTCTGGTCATGACAATCAGACATGACTTGGACAACATTGTGTTGGAAAAGCTTGAAGATACGAGGACTATGCACGCCGTTTATGAGTTGGAAGCTTTAGTTCTCACTGGTGAGCAGCCGCTTTCCTTAACTACCTATGTCTATCTGAACGCAATATTTTTAACTAGTTCCAGTTGTTAGACCATCGGTGGGATGTCATGAACTTATTTTCTACCGGCTCTGGTGATCCAGCGGCCCTTATTTAATGCAAAGGCCATATTTGTTATATTGAGACGTTTCGCAGATTTTGAGACAGAATTCTAGTTATTGGAAAATTCATTTAAAAAAATAGTAATTGAAACCAAAAATAAGTAATGCTCAAATAGTGATCCTATAATGACATTTTAAAAGTTGGTGTTGTTCCCTATTCATAAAAAAAAACTAGTAAAGAGATAAAGCCGTTTATCTTCAAGTTGAAGATAAAAATGAGTGTGAAAAGTCTCAACATAACGAATATGACCTTTGCACTTGATAACCTGTTTTCTCTTCGTATTATTCGAAGAGATTGATCTTTGAACGGGAAATTTTACTTTGATACAGGACATTGTTATGAAAAGGAGACGAAAGAACCTCCTCGTGGCCTTCAGGTACTCCTGGGCACGAAGGACCAACCTCACATGGTGGACACAATAGTCATGGCCAACTTGGGATACTGGCAACTGAAAGCAGCTCCTGGTGTTTGGACACTCGCTCTTGCCCCTGGTCGATCCACTGAGATTTACACACTCAGTGGAAAAGATGAAGGGAGCGACGTGGGACCCGTCTCAAAACGTATCATTATCAGTGATTTCAGAGGCGTGCCAGTACGTATAGAAGTGGTGAAGAAGAAAGGAATGGAAAACGAACGGATATTGGACATAGAAGGGGACGAGGAGGGTGTCAAAGCGAAGGTAATTTAGTGTGTGTTGTCACAGCCTCTGACTGTGTTACATTCTTTTATTAATCGTCTAAGATGATATCTTGAAAGGAACAAAGTTTGTTGGATACACTTGAAGCCATAAGTAACCCTCGCGCGCTTTGTTGGTATTATATCTTGTGTCATGGATGCTTCTTCTTGTGATGGCTCAGGCTTCTTGGGTTCAGGAGAAGCTTGTCAAAAAGCTTGTCAAACTGAGGAATTATGCTGTGGCATTTGCCATTTCTGGCCAGAAAACACTATTCTTGGTAACATGGCTTTTCATCAGCTCCTTTGGTGAAATAAAGTCAATTAAATGGAATCAAATGGAATCAAATGGAATCTATTTACATTAATTGAATGAGATAGAGAGACGAAGTTGCAAGTTAAATTAAGTTAAGGCTTTCTCTAATAACAAAGTGTATTTTACGAAGCTTGCAATTGTATTATGTGTAAGACTTACTGATCTTGTTGTGTGTACATGAGGTAGCAGAAAAAGAAGAAATTTGGGAAAAGCAAATTCATGAAATGGGCATCTAGTTGGGTTGGAGTTGGAAAAGGAGCAAAGCGAGAAGCAGGACCTGTAATCTTCAGTTCTACTCTACTTTCGCAGACAAAAAGATAGCGCTATATTTTTTTCCAGAGTATATTGAATGTCTCATCTGGGGTAACTAGTGATTTTTGACCTGATTCTCCAAATTGTCATGGTTTGTAATTMCAGGTTGGAAGCAAGGTTATCAGGGAAGGAGAGACGATCAATATTTTTTCAGTTGCTTCTGGGCACTTGTACGTTCATCTTGAAACTTATGACAAGCATTCTTCTAAATATGAAGTTTTGATCACGAAATATAGGAGTATGCAAATCAAAAAACCATCAGTTTCAGTAACTACGCATACCTTGTGTGATGGGAAGAGAACCTTTGACAGAGTGTCTTATATTCCAGTTTCTTGACCTAAAGAGTTGCTCTTTGTCGTTGGATGATAGGTATGAGCGATTTTTGAAAATAATGATGTTGAGTGTGTTGAAGAACACAGAACGCCCTGTCAAGTTTTGGTTCATAAAGAACTATCTTTCCCCTCAATTCAAGGTCCGATCCTTTCCCCTTATCTTCGAGGTGTTGCAAATTTGCGACTGGATGAAAAGCATCCAAGCTTATTCGTCTCATTGGGGGAAACGAATCTAGTTGGCGCTTGCTTGAGAATCAAGTTCAAACATTTCTCTTGATTAGAGTTGTGTTTCCAAAACTCCCATAAACTAGTCATTGCCTGAAGAAGATGAATGCTTGCAGTTTGATAATATTTGCCTCCTTGTACATGAACGTCATTCTATTTTACTTGTTGTGGATCACTTTCTAGTATATGTTCTCATTGTCAAGGGAAGGAGGACTCAATTGCAGGGTGTGATTCCTCATATGGCTCGCGAATATGGATTTGAATACGATTTGGTGACTTACAAGTGGCCCTCTTGGTTGCACAAGCAAACTGAGAAGCAACGTATYATTTGGGCTTACAAGATTTTGTTTTTAGATGTTCTTTTCCCGCTCTCYTTGAAGAAGGCAAGTTCACTTCTTCGTTGTAGCCCATTAATTACACATTCTTTCGGGACAATCGTTGCCTTGCGTTTCGCACCTGCTGTTGGAATCCACTTCGATTTTTGCTGATTTCCAAGAGCAGTGATTCGTTCTGTACGACTGCAGAAGTCATTTTGCATAATGTTACGACTCTTATGTCTTGCTGTTTTAATACATGCCATTTTCAATATAATAATATTTTGTTAAGTTTGCCTAAAACTTGTTTGCGTGTACAGGTAATATTTGTGGATGCTGATCAAATAATTAGAGCTGATATGGCGGAGCTGTATGATATGGACATAGACGGAAAGCCACTTGCGTACACACCATTTTGTGACAACAACAAAGAGATGGATGGTTTTCGATTCTGGAACCAGGTAATAAATAGCATGTTCTGCAGAAATGAGCTCCAGCTTGCGTCATGTCGGTGCTGAAGATCATTTTAAGGGCTCACCTTCTCCACTGCCTTGATTAATCATCCTTTTGTGGATTTCAGTTCCAGTGATTAAGTCTTTATTTGTTCTCAATTCTAAACCCTAAACCCTAAACCCTGAGCTCAAAAAGGAATTGACACATTGGGCTCTTTCCTCTCTGTCCGCCTTGCCGATCTAGTGCAGCCAGTCACTCTCTTGCACTGCCGAGAGAGCTCAACCAAGGTAATAGCATAGAATATCGTCTACATAACGGATTGAGCATGGTTCCTTTAATTGAAGTCTAAAACTTTTTGTTGTGACGCAATTGAACTGATCGTTGGAAGAGAAGCAATAAGTTTTCCGATTACAGACTGGAAACATTAAAATCACACCAGAAAACGAGCTACTGTAATGGAACAATCATAGTGGAATAATTATCAGTCTACATCAAAATCACTGCAACAAATGTAACATGAATGAACTAAGAATCATGGAAACAGTGCGCACAAAGAGAATCATGTTGATGCCAAGCTAACTTTCAAACTTTCAAAGGTCATTCAGTTACCAATTCTGGAAACACACACTACCCTGAATATGATAGAAGGAGATTAAATTGCGTGGACCCTCTACGCAAAAGTTATGGACGGATGAAATTTGGATGGCCATGACTTCATCCGTCCATTGCCGCTATTTTTAGCATGGCCTGAAAAAGTGTAAGACATTTTTGGAAAGTGCTAATACAAAACAGATGAGAATTCCTCACTACTCTCAAATTACACACAGACACCTCGACCTTGTCGCAATTCACCAAAACAGACAACGATGGACACCTGTTGAGACACCTTCAATGCAGTATATATTTCCCAAGCGAAAAGCTCAGGGACGTCGCGAATCGGAGGCACTGGAGGGTATAGGAGAAAGGCATCTCCACTTACAACTGCCAACTGCCAAGTGCTTGGGGTTTGTGCAACTAACTTTCGTTGTTGTGTGTGTCTTTGCTGCTACAGTGTGTGGCTGCGATGGCGAACTGGTCGTGGGTGACGGAGGGAGTGAAGGCAGGTTGTATAGCAGGCAGCCTGTTCTTCTTCGGAGCAATCGTAGTGGCATATAAAATTGATGCAGGTGTCACTCATGCCACTGAGCTAGAAGCTTTTGTGAAGCTCGGGATGAGGAAGGGCCTTGTTGCAGCAACGGCGTTCAGAGACCCCCTTGATAAAATTTGGTGGTGACTTGCTAGATGGATCGTTGCGTAGTAACCAGACGATCATTAGGACCATGTATTAGATTTTGAAAGATTAATGACATGGGCCACTCTTTTCTTCTTGCCGAGCTTGGTTTTTTGCATTAAGGGATGCCAGAGTTCTGGAACCCTAATTGCCGAATGGTAGCTCGGAGGTTAAGAATTGACCTGGAAAAGTTCAGGGAGTTGTGATTTTCTGTAGGTTTTGGATTGAGATGAATGTTCTAGGCTTGAGGTTTTGAATTCTCGATTGAGGTATTTGACGTATTGCTAAGTTTGAATTACTGGTACTAGCAGGGGTCTTTAGGCGCAGCTGCAATCTTCAATAGACAGGCTCTGTGATGTGTTTATTGTGTTTGCAATTACCAAGTACACGTCTGTGTGTAATTGTGCAGAGAAGGCGACAATGGTGGCTAGGGTTGGAGTTTTCAGGCCCTGCCCTTGAGCCCTAATCTGCTTTCTGGCCACGATTTATTTATTTTTTTAAATTCCTATATGCCTTTTTCGCCAGATATTTTTTCATTGGTGCTTTTTGGCGCCATTTTGCCAGGAAAAAAAAAGGGCTGGTCAGGATACAGCAACCTGATCATGCACACAGTGCACAGTGCACAGCGCCAGGYCTCTAAGCAATATATCCYACTCGGGGTACAATGCAATTATGTAATCTGCAGTTAATGAACAACAAAAAGATCTTACAAGGAGCAAAACTCTTCCAAGATAGAAATGTTAGAAAAAATGATTGAAAGCAGATGCAAGTTACTTCATGCAAGTGCCACCCATGTTGGTATGTAGAGKGGGGTTCAGTATTAAAAACATAACCTGCTTGAAAAAAGGGCCAYGTTGCCAGAATGAACTAGAGCCATCCCAGTAATTGGAGACGGACACACATTGATAGCTAGAAATGCGCTCACTTTTGAGCCTCCTACAGCACCCACCCSGAATTTTTCTATCGACGAATCTATTCTAGTMAAGGCCAAGACTCAGCCTCAATGTCCGTTTTCCCCTCAAAAATGCTGGATGCATAGCTAGTCAAGGAGTGTCTGATATTGTTCAGAATATATTCAATATCAGACGTAACCTCACACCTTGCTTGCATCCAACCACAAGCTCATCCCAAAATAACTTGGCTTTGCAAAGCAGAGGCATGGTACCAAGTTTAACTCCCTTCACTCTTGCTCCTCGTTTACTTGGCCAACAACATGATACAAAGCTCCACAACGAGGGTCAGGGCAGAGCARCTAGGTCACCTTGCCTTTCCTATAAGAATTAAAACGAAAAAGATCGGCATAAAGGTACACGTTCTCTCCTTTAGGCAAAGGACTTTTGTGCCATGGGCCCAGGATGCTGAGAGATATGAGCTCCGTGAGCTTGCTGAGAGACTTTGGGAGGTGAGCCACCTGTAACAGAAGCTTGCAATGAAGGTATCACAAAATTGGACGGTGTCTGGCTAGACACGTTCACCTGGAGACCATCATCAGTGCGCGCCCTCTTCGCAACAGGCTCATTAGCCAATGTTGCCCCTGTTCGAGGTTCAGGTTGTTCCGTCCTTGCGTTCTTAATATTCGATTCATYCTCGGCAGGTCTGGCAACCGCTGAAGCAGTTCCTGCAGGTTGCTCCTCGCAAACTGCAGTTGTCGCACTGCTCTTGGACGGCCCCAAAGGAGCGGCAGTAGAGGCAAGGGCACTTGTCATTGCAGAAGGCTCACCRCTGGGTAAATCAGGATGATTTAGTTTAGCCTGTTGCTCAAGCATCTTTTGAAGTGATTGACCTTGAGCTTCAATGCGAAGTTGTAACTCTCGCTGGATCTGCCAGGCACCAAATCAACCCAGATCAATGAGAACACATGGCCAACAAACACAGAAGATTACAGCTCTATTTGCTGTTGAAAAAAAATATGTAGCTCTGTAAGCCTCATGCAAAGAATTAAAAAATGGATCGAAACACAGAATCAGAAGTCCATTCGCAACAACAAACAGATGACAAAAGACGCATTAAATTTACCTCAAGCTGCTCATGAAGTTTCTTCTGCACCTCCATCTGCATTTGCAGTGCTTGCGCAATCTGGTGACTCCTGTATGCAGAGAAACAGAAAATTTGACTCAAAAAAATATCGCTAAAAAATATTTTAAGGCAAAAATTCTCAACTATACACTGACGAACCATTGAAGGGACATAAACGTCTAGCAACTCGATCTAATCGATTAAAGCTAAAAGTTGAAATAGCATCCATTACAAGGAGACTTGAACTTACGATCCAAGATCAAGAGGCGTGAACAAGCTGTCCTGCTTTCTCCGTTCAGCTTTTGCTTCTGTATATCCAATACTAGTACGTCAGCCCTAAGACTAGCCAAAACCAATCAACTTATATTATAGAAACAACAATTCGAATAGCACCACACAAGAGAGGTAAGACAAAGACAGGAATCCAACCTTCCGAGATCTCTGGCATGTACTTTGCAAGTCGATACTTCTGAAATACGGCACCAAACCAACATCACAAATGATCAGAATGACCAAGAATAAGTACGGATSAGAAAAAMCTCTGGTTCAATCCAGCTATYCCATTCGCACTTTAAGTATCATGAAGTAGAACACASCAAGAGTCTCATCACTAGCAATGTCACTTCCGTGCTCAAATTTCTTGCTAAATATTCAAAGCACGGAGACGAAAAACGAAATACACACATATAACTGACAGAGTAAATCCCAAACCTGAAGGTGGCTTTTCACATGGTAGATTGTGATTCCTTGAACACCCATCAATCGCAGCACTGCCTTCGGAGTGGCACCTTTAGAGAGCAAAACAGCGGGTCAGACATTCTGCTTGATATTTCAATCCAGGTTTCCCCGTCTGTTGCATTGAAAAAAGAAAGGACTAGCCAAATTCGTTCCGGAAATAGACTTACGTTCTGCTCCACCAAGGTGCGCTACAGCCGTGACGAATTTCTCGTGAAGCTCTGGAGTCCACCGCAGCCGTGACTTGGAAGATTGTTTGGGACTCTCAGAAGACACGGCACCTGTTGAACCTAAGMACAACAGATAATCACTTCTCTCAATTCACTGATGTGTGCGATAAAGAAGCATCAGTCACATTCTGGTTGGCACAGAAATGCTATCACAGATTTAACATCGCCAACCCAGACCTGACCTATTYAGCTCTAGTGAACATGTCGGCTWCTTTACCTCCAAACCCTTGAATYCAGACATCGTACACAGATACTKGACCYTTAAAAAACAAGAACTAAAAAAATAAAGAACTCACCAGCTGGWTGTTGCTCAGTGGCAGGTGCTTGCGAACCGGCTGGATCAACTGGAAGAGGTGTATATCTTACGCTCTGGCAAAACGTCTGCAGTACAAAGGAAATAAAATACATCAGGAACCTTGAAGATGTGGAAACTATAGTGCGAGCCAACTTGCAAGATGTGGACAATGGCTATGACGACGAGGAGGAAGATTACCCTCCTGACCCTTACTCTTCCCGGCCCTCGGATGCTACCAGCTGTGAGCGACCGTATGACGAGGTTTTAGGGTACCTTCTTCGGGAGCACCAGCAGCAGCCCCTGGATTTGCTTTCCACCGTGATTGAGTTCCTGTTCCGAGAGACGGGGATCGCTTCCCAGGAAGAGGTGGATGTTCGCGTCTCGGAGATGCTGTCTGCTGCCAAACGAAGACGAGTGGACACTGACGACATTGAAGATTTCTGCGGCGGTCCCGATAAGATTGCCAAGCTTGATGAAATGTTGGACAACACGGAGCAGGAAGAACAGATTAAACAGCATGGCAGTCTCTCAGAGAGCACCCAAGGCTCCAGTCCCATCTCGGAATGCTCCGAAAATTCCGAAACCTCGGTTGCTGGGAAGGACGTTGTCAACGTGAATGATGGTGGTGAGAATTTTTACGAGGCTCGCGAGACGGTGGTTATCACACCTGCAGAGGATGTTCCTTTGACAACCAACTTGGCTTTTGAACCTGAAGAGACGACGGAGACGCACCCACTGCCAGAGGAGGAGGAGAAAGGGGAAGCCGAGACCGTGGAAACCAAGGAGTTGGGTGAGTTACAAGCACATGATAGTCTTGTGTTCTTCCTTATTAGAGCAACCCCACAAGTGAGTTCCCTATCCCTAAAAAAATTTAGGGAGAGGACCTCAAATACAGATAGGGATACGGAACCTTCACTGCACCAAGCTTTTCCAAGTTTTGTATCCCTAAATTTTACAGAACTCTCCAAAAGTTGCGCCCCAGTTCTGTATTGCGCGTCTCGTTTGCAGGATTCGCCAGGTCTCATGTGTATATGAGGTCTCGAAAGAAAGTAGGGGAAGGGATACGGAAGACCTGGTGGGGATGTTCTTAGAGGTTAAATATTTGCGCCACTTAAATCTTTTTCACCACTTAAAAAGCATCTCATCATATTGAGGATTGTGATTTTTGGGAGATGTTGTAGAAAATAGCTTGGAATGCAAAAGCCAAATATGTTAAGATTTTTATCAAAAAAATTTATCACAATGTTAAGAATTTATGATGTGTGATCTCAAAGTAGGAGATTGTTGCAGATTCAACAAACCTCATTTCTCTTGTAGACAACCCTGTTTCCATTCAAAGGTTCAGTGGTCATAGACAATTAGCCCCAACGTGCTTTCAACACTTGCTAAAAAGTTCAACTAAGTGTATGAATAGATGAGATGTAGATGCAATCTAAGTCCCAACAATTTTAGATCCCTAAGTGTATGACAATCAAAGGCAACATTGTGGAATGAAAGCGATGAAAAATCCTTGAAAACAGTCGAGTGGTGGAAGTGATGGGACTATGCACATACTACATTGCCATGCGTGTTTTATTTCTTTATGGGTGACTTGTTATTGAAATCTTCACCACCATCGGTCCGAAATGACCTTAAACTACCAAGGTGATGGTGTAAGGTACCCAAACTGAATGGAGAGGCTGGCGGTTTGATGTTAGCTGACCATTTCCTTACTTTTGATATTCAGACCCGAATGCTGGCAATGGAGCCGACCTTGAAAACTACTCGTGGACACAAACCCTCTACGACACTACGTTGCATATTCCAGTGCCCATTGGAACAAAAGCAAAATCTGTCTTCTGCGATATTCAACCAAGATACTTGAAAGTTGGCCTAATAGGTCAAGCACCCCTCTTGGAGGTACTGTTTACATGCTTTCACTTCCATACTGAAATCACATGGGATCCCCCCACAAACCTGATTTTTTTAATTAAGGTAGACTGCTCTCAAAGCAACCATTTAAGAGCTGATTGCATTTTCAGGGAAGCTGAACTCTTTGAAACAATTTTCAGTAAATTTTCATAAGAAAAAAAAAGGAATTGGCATCTAACTCAAATCATTTCATATTTTTTGGACCTTCAAGGAATTAGTTATAAATTTTTGAAGTTGTAATGCAGTGGTCAGTAGAAGCGACCACCTCCTGAAATGTACACCGCTGGTACATTGAAGAAAGCAAAATGTACCTCTATAGCATGATCGCTTCTAGAGCATGATCGCTTCTAGAGCACGGGCACTTTAAGAGCAGACTACCTTACTGGGAAAATTTTGCAGATTTGGTCCTTGAGTTCCATTAATTCAGTTCCCAAGTACTTGACCACCCATAAGTCGCACTTGTCAAGATTCAGAGACTGTTATTTTTTATTTATTTTTTGTCATATAATGCATCTATCATCATGCATAACCAAATTCTTAAGAGACTTTTAAATATAAGGAACTAAGAATCTTTGAGGGCCAAATGAATTACTCTGGAATTTCTTCTCATATGAAATTGAACCTCAGTAGTGGTTCATTTCGGAACACTGCAAGTCTGCAACTCATTCTTTTTAAAGCTCATATTGGTGAATGAAATAGAATTTGCTCTTTTTGTGTGCAGGGTGACCTGAATAAACCTGTGAAACCATCAGAGTGCTTTTGGAATTTGGGTAAGCTCTCAAGAAAGTAGTATTTCTGTAAATACACCTGAATCTTGTATGTCCCTAAAGGTCAGAGGTCCATGAAAGCCTACCTAGCTCATGAATGGCAGCAATAGATATTTCAAGGGAACATGTCACTCGTTCCTAGATAGGAAACACATTTAGAACCCGGTTGGATTATGAACCTCCTACCTTACGTGGCTTCATGGATTAGAGAAAAAAACACTTTTAGAGTAGCCAGAGTCCATCATATCTCTTATATAATAGGTGCAAAGTGTCTCGCAATTTCACCCTTCACATTTTCACCTGCTTAGTGTTTCATTCTTTTAGTCTTGTTAAACCCTACTGACATCCAAACATCTTCTCAATGAAATCTTGCAACTTGATGAAACCTTTTTAAGGTCCTTGCAATTCAACGGGCTCTCTCATTCTTGTCATCCGAAATTTTCAAATTGTTTGGAGCGTCAAATTTTTTCACCATCCCGTTCCATTCTTTCCGCACACTTGAAATTAGAGCTCTCCTTGCAACTTTCTTCGTCAAGAGAGGCTTGCAAGATTCCATATAAATATATATTTATTGGTTTACACTTGCAGAGGACAGCAAGCTGTTGTCAATCCACCTTCAGAAACATTACACCATGGATTGGTGGCATGTTGTTCTCGAAGGAGAGGCGGAGATTGACGTCACCAAGGTGAACTTACCCAATGCCTCATTGTCRGATCTCCACCCGGACACACGGCGACATATTGAGCATGTTATGGTRCAATTTCTTCCATTGTCCAATTTGTAATTTCTGTGATG
>VACF01001220.1:0-21922 GCA_006891605.1 Pleurozium schreberi
ATAATATCCCGATATATCAACATGCAAACATTTCAATTAAATACGGCCAACAAGTGTAGCCTCCATATAATCAAATCACGTGAATTTAGAGCACATATACGGTATTGGTATGCAACATTAATTAAAGCGGTTTGTGTGTATTCCTGGAGCCTTATCCTGGTTGATGATTGTAAAAAAACTTCCCAACTGTTGCAATTGGGTGGGGCTTGGATGCTCATCATTTCGCAGAATGCTCGAGATGGGTTTTGGGGCAACTGTGGGGGATCTTGTGCAGAGTGGTGTTCATGTGCAGGCCACTGGCGCACCGCTCTACCCTGGCAACAACTCACTTATTGTTATCCATGGTGGTGGTAGTACTTGTACGATAAAAAAAAGACTTGTCCACTGATTTGTCCTACTAAGGTAGGCATCCTCAAAGCGCCACAAATGGTACTGTGCCTAGTTATTATTACAAGGCTGGTCAGATTTTTATATTGTCTTGTTGGCAAGTGAAAGGGAGTTCCAATGCACCAAAGAATGCAACATTTGGATACAATATGCAAAAGTTATGAAGGGTCAAAGTTTGATTTTAAAAGCGTTTTTTCCACATAGGTACATAACTGAAGTTGGAGATGTACAGACTGTGAAGATGGCGCTTTTGGGTTACCTACCTTAGTCGGTGTGTGGGGGGTGACACTAATCTACCAAAGTCACACTACTATGAATTTGTTAGTGTATGTTGTTAATATTATTATTGAAAAGTAAAAATTAGTAGTAGTGACAGTGATTTTGTAAATTTGCTCCCTCAATAATAGAATAAATCAGTGTAGTAGTGAGAGAGTCTGACTGGAAAACGACAAGAATAGATCTTTACAGAACGCATGAGAGGGCTGGACAGGTGTTTTGCACTTGACTAATTAACCTGCATGGAAGCTCTCTTTTGTTTTTGCCACTCCTGCTATTATTGGTAATTCAGAAATTGCATTTGGAGGGTCGGAAGTGAGTCATGAGATATAGGCTTATTGGAACTGATGGGCACTGTAGCTTTTGATTGAAAGAGGACAACGTAAAGGACTGATGGACAAAGATTTTAGGAGTGATGGAGTGTAAAGCCACGGTATGTAGTTGAAATTGGTGTTGACTGAAGATAACTTCACTCTTTGGRTGACATGTCTTATGTTGAACTGTAAAGCCACCGAAACCAGCGTACGCGTGGAGAGTATTTACAAGTGATGCTTACCAGGGATAACTGAACTTCAACTCACAAGAATGACACACAACATAAATTGGAGTGTGAGTCACCGAAAAGTTGAAACTCACGTGCGCCACGCCTTGACAAATTAATGCCAGGTTGACCACCATGGAAATTATGCTTTTTGGTATAGTATGAATCATTTGCTTAAAATTGAAACAAATTCATACATGATTGTGCAAGACCTCCCTTCTTCATACAAAATTCTAAGGATGAACAATTGCACTTTTGTCTTACATAGAAGGATTCTATATCATCCATCAAACACTTTTTGGAAACCATATTCAAGTTACAAGGTTAATCAATTCAATGAACATGCTCATGCGACTTCTACACATGGCAAAAGGTTTATTCATTGTTTCAAAGGATGACAAATGAATGCTTTTAGATTTCCGTTGTAACCATGTAGGGAATTAAGAGAACCACAATTAGAATCCAAAAGGGCAAGAATGCCCCCCTCTCCCTATGAATCCCCAATATGTTTGGATTGCCTATAATGTATCATTTTTTCTTCAAAGTTGAGTTGATCAAAATACGTGTCAAATGAACCTTGATTTATTGGTGTTTTGCAAAAAATAAAATTGTAAATTTGATGATTGTATGTATGTACGCATTGACCAAACTATCTACATTCTATAATAGACTTCCTTACTTGATTCCAAACCTTTTGGAGGTTGACAAAAATTATGGGCATGTTCTAACTAGGTTCCACAATGATCATGAGTAACTGTGAAAGTGATACCATCTCTACATACTTTAGTTAAGAATGAAGCTTTGTAACTAAACAATATTAAAAAGATTGGATGAAAAGAACAAGGAGTTTGTAGATTTTGTGTTGCAAGTATGTTAGAGGAAACATTACATTCTTAAGGTTCCCTTCTCTAAAGTGTCACTTATTCATGGTACAGTGGAAATTATTCTTTTTCAATGGCTTGCAATACATGAAAGAAACTTTCCCGCAAGATTTTCTATAGTGAAGCAAAGGCCCCTACCTAGCAGCTTAAGAATGTTATGAAGGTTTCCATTATTGAGACTTTTTCATAAGAATTGACATCTCCAAGATGAGGTGAATGAGCCTATTGCTTGTCTCATGTCAATCTAGCATTATATTTCCAAAAAATGCATTTTTGAATGAAAATGTATGATGCAACCATAGCTTTTTTATTTGGCATTACAATGCCAAATTGCACAAGAAAGAAACAATTTGGCTAAAACATGACAACAAACCATGAAGTTTTTTGCCAAAAACCTCCAAAATAAGAAAACATCTTGGATGAATTGCAAGATTGTCAATAAACATAATTGTAGACATGTGATATGTGCTAATGTGATGTTTCTTTCCAATATGTGGAAGGATGTTGATATTTGGAACATTCGACTTTGACATTTTATATCGCCACTTTGGCACTTGTAAAAAGTGAAAAAACAACAACTGGAATACAACTGCATGAAAACAGAATTGAACCTAAGGTGTAAAATGGTTTACCTGAGGTGCACAAACGCCCTTCAAAAAATGGCTTCAAATCTGTTAAATTTGGATATTCAAAAGTCTCCGAGACCTGAAACCTAAATGTTTGACAAATACATTAATTTTTTTGAAATACAAATTTTTTCTTTGAAAAATGTATAAAATCATGGTTGCAATGAAAAAAAAGAATATCCATCGTTGTTAGGAATGTCATGCCCAATGGCTAAATACTTCAAAAATTATGAGGAAGACATTTTGGACATGCAATATGAGTAATACCACAAAATAGTAGAAGTGGTTCTTGCAACCCATTCAATATTTACAATATGATTTTTTGCTCCATTCAAGGCTAAAATCAATCATCTTTTTTCTTATTTTAACTCCTTAGTTAGGGATTAAACATCAAAATTTTGAAGAATGGAAGAACACAAACATGTCTCAAGCACACAAAGTATCTCATTTTTTCATCCATCTCATTGCTTTGTAGATTTCTTGTGTTAGTTCTCTAATACTTGAAGGAATAGATTTTCAACATAGATTTTTCTTTCATCCATAATCAACATTGCCTAAATTTTACACCTAAATTTGGACCTTAAAGCATCATTTTTTTTATAGATATTGATTGTAAAAGATGTATACAAAAGAGGATTCACAATAATAAAACTGGACTCATCCTCTATTTTGATGAAGGTTTAGTACGTGTGGAGTATGAGTTTAATTAGACAACGGTGGTCTATCTTCCCCTAACACCTCAATGAAAAAATAAATTATACTTGGCTCAAAGCAAGAGTAATCATTCTCCAAACTCATTGAACTTCTAGACTTTTCAACTACACTCATGACTCTTACTAATCCAAATATGAAGAATCTATGTATGAGAGCCTATTGGTGATTTTTGTTACATTTTAAGAAGAATACTTTGAAAATTCATAACTTAAGCATATGGTGACCAAATAATGCATGTTAAAATGCATTGGAATCCTCTTTCAATTACCAATAAGATCTAATAAAATTATTTATGTTCAATAATAGTAAATGTGCTACACCAAATAGTGAAATTAGGTTGCCTTTACAATTAGGTTGCCTTAACCCCAAAAGTTACTCTACAAGCCATGAAAGTCAACAAATATTTCTACAAATACTTCTTTTTATACACATGAAAGTTCATGAGTTTTAACTACTTCAAGTAACTAATTCAAAAGTAGTGCACTTTTGCACAGCAACAACAAATATTTGTATAGTATGGAATGTCAAGAAATTAGTGAGGGGCAACCTCATTTCACTATTTAGTGTAGATTACAAGTAGTGTCAATTATAGGTGCACATACCTTTTAGGGCTTTGTAGAGCGATCTTGAGGAAATTTCTGCAATCGTCTGCTCTGACACCAATTCGGCACAAAGACATTTATCATCCAAATGAGTGTTCAGTCAGTGCAGAGTTCATCCATTTCAGTACAGCATTCATCCAACTCATTACAGAGTTCATCCCGTTGCGTGGCCAGATCAATCATGCTATTGGAGCCACAGGGATCATCAGCGGGGAGTGCAAGCTGGTTGTTGAGCAATATGGCGACCTTATCATTCGGATGCTCATAGCTAAGGCAAGTTGTGTAATGACATTAGCACTATGCCATATTGTTATCGGCTATGAAAGTCTGTCTTGTGTTTGTGTTGATTGGGTCTGTTTTAGTCAGATGGTATGTGAACTACAGTTGAGGATGTAACTTGATATTATCACTAACACAACTCCACTTTTAACTGGATTTTTAGTGAATTTAGATTCTTTCTAGAACTTTCTGATAACATCATAAAGAGAATCTTCTCCGCGAATCATGCTGTCTTAAAACACTTGAAGCAGTCGAATTTCATTGAAATCCTTGTTTATTGATCTGGAAACTCATACATTGCATGTGCATCGTATCTTTGTCTCTCAATTATTTTTATTCCCTCCATCCTAGTGTCGCTCATTCACTGATGGTTTACCGAATTTGGCCTCACAGCTGAGTCCGTTCGAAATATGCACCAAGGCTGGTGTATGCTTTTTGGAGGAGGGAGTGCAGCGAAGGTTTATGCCAAGACTTTTAATTGCTTTCTGATTAGTACTCAAATTTGTGCGACAGAAGTCTCGTAGAGTTCAAACACTTTCATGCACAAAAACTATCAGAAATATACAATGATCAACGTCAAGTGTAATGCTTATCAGCTAGACTTTCATGACTGGTTTTGTAATTGCTTGAATCTAAAAGAATTGCTTTCTTCTAACAGGAGCCCAGGTATTGCCAGTGTGCTTGAGAAGCATGATGGTGTGTCTGATGAATTAGGCGGTCCCGTTCCTTGTGTGTTCTGCGAGATGGCTGTCATTTGGGCTCAGAATCAACTGAGGAAGAACAAGACTGAAGCGCAGATCAAAGAATATATGAACCAGGTGACAATCTCAAGTAGAAATTGAGAGAACTTTTTTCGTTTTCGCAAGTATTTTTCTATGTGGAGTATTCTTTGGAGGCCAGAAAAGAAAGAATATTGTCGTTCATTCCTTTTTCTATGCTTGATTAATAACGGATAGCTTTGTACTGCTTTGGAAATACCAGTGCACTTTGGCAGTGGAACCTTTTCGTTGAATCTATCGTTGCTTGTTGCAGCTTTGCGAACGTATGCCCAGTCCAAATGGCGAATCTCTAGTGGATTGCAATTCTTTATCAGCCTTGCCGCCTGTTAGTTTCACCATTGCCGGCAAGGATTTCAAGCTCACTCCTGAGCAGGTATGCATCAGAGGTTTCAGGAGCTTATCATTGACATCCAAACGAGTCATTTTTGAATGAGCATGAAAATGCTGCTTTCAATGCTCAGCGTCACACTTGCTGCTTCGAGTATGCTGTTGTTGAAACGTGGTTGAAATATTTGTTGGAATAGAAGTTGCACTTCTGATTTGCTTGCTCAGAAATCCTTCGGAATCACAGATTTTTAAAACGTTCACATGACCGCATTCTGCCTTGTTCTATTGTTCTTTTTTCTCTTATTTCACAACGGCTACAAAACTTAGTTTGTTGCTGATAGATTTTGCTGTCTGTGCACATTGGTACAGTATATTTTGAAAGTGGGCGATGGTGATGAAGCACAATGCGTCAGTGGATTCCTCGGGCTAGATATTCCACCTCCAGCGGGGCCATTGTGGTATTGTCTCGACTCCTTCTCTGGAACCTTTGTCTACACTAAATAGTGAAATTAGGTTACCTGTACAATTAGGTTCCCTTACCCCAAGAAAGTTACTCTACAAGCCATCAAAGTCAATGAATAATTCTACAAATACTTCCACTTGTACATATGGAGATTCATGAGTTCCAACTACACCAATAACTAATTAAAAAGCTGTGTACTAGTAACAATAAATATTTATATAGTGTGAAATGTCGAGAAATTAATGAGGGGCAACCTAATTTCACTATTTAGTGTACGTTAATTTGGAGCTTAGAATGAACGATATTTCTTTTAATATTTTCAGGAACAAGCTAGTCCACTCTCGTAGGATCTGAAAGGGTGGAATGCGAAATTGTCTCTTCTAGTCTAAGGAATTGCTTTCATTTAAAAACGTGATGTGCGTCGTCATTTGTGCATGAAAACAGGATTCTGGGAGACGTGTTTATGGGCGCTTACCACACGGTGTTCGACTTCGGGAATGAGCGACTGGGTTTTGCTTTGTCTGCGTAATTTTTGATTAGTGTACTTTGTTATGGTCAGTAAGCACTGTTGGTACATAATTACTGTATCTGGTTCCTGTAGTGTGAAATAATATCCCCACTCGGACCTTGTTTTCTCTAGTTTAGTCTTGGAAGTATTTCCAGTCAGTCAAGGCTCGTCCTTGTGACACTACCTTACTGATATCACGTTTTTTAAAACCGAAATGTAGGTTTGTCCTTACAATTTGAAGACAGGTAGATCCTAGCTTTGTAAGCACTTTCGTCAGTGAAAATTAACAAAATATAAATATAGCACAGGATTTTCTTCGGTCAGAAACTTTTGATCTTGTTTTGAAAACAAGGTCGATTTTTTTAAAATGAAATTTGCAACCCTTATGAAAATCGTGAAATGTTCAAAACAAATTTCTTCCAACTCGAAAAAGATGTCGAGAAAGTGGCTGTGATCTTCAATGGGCTACTTGGCCCTTGAGGGTTAAGGTCAAACAGCCCATTGCAGTCAAATGGTCACCGTCCTAGGAAATGACCCCATTCTAGGTTTTTTCAATATGTGAGATTTGGGCCACCGTCAATGTCTTACATGACATAATGGAGTGAATAGTGGAACTTCCAATTTTTCAGTGTGAAATTCATTGTAAGAAATGACTTTTTAGGCTATCCATGTTATAAAATATTTTGATTGCATTAGGTAGTAAGATGAGCATTATGGATTCAGATTTTGTTGGTTATGGGGTAGTCTATGGACTCTTTTAGACCATGATACAATTTCTAGCAAATTCATACTTTGTCAAAAAAAAAATTTATTTCAAGTGCACTTGTTGTTTCTCACACTTGTCTTTAAGTGGGAAAAAACTTGAAAAATTTCAACAATAGTATGAGGCCAAACTACAAATTCTAACCACAACGGGTTGTTAGACCTTAACCCTTGAAGGATGAACCGGTGGTTGTGGAAATCATGCATTTTGATATCGTGTAACATCATCTACTTTGAAAAGCCAAATATACTCATTGGAAGTCAAAGTATTCGAAAAGATCTCTCCTTTCCACTCCTAATACCAAGGATGAAAATCTGCAATCATGTCCTACAAGGAAAGATTCTTTGCCATTCATCGGACACAAAACGTCCTCGGCGCTGTTTAAGGGTTAAATGAAGTTGATGCACCATTAGGTGCAAATTGATAAATTGATTTTTAAGGAACTCGTGCCACCGTCATTCAAAAGTTGGTTGTCCTTCAATATTTACAATTCCTCCTGAAAATACTTGGCAATGGTAGGAATATAATCAACTCTAATTGTGAGCATTGGTTGGCTTGACGGTATTTCATCCACAAACAAAATAATTCGTTTATAACCACAAAATATTCATCTACAAACTAAGGCAACAATTACATGAGTTTTCATCCTTGGACAGAGCTCAAAGCCAGTTACCTAGTGTTGGCACCTTGTGTTTCAAAGATTAACCCTTGAAGGATGGACATACTAGTGACCTTGGGAATCATCCATTTTTATACCATGGGAATTATATGCTTATAAAAATTCAAAAGCACTCTTTGGAAGTCAAACTACTTTAGAAGTTCTCCCTTTCCCACACAAAATTCCATGGATAAATAGTTTCAATTCTATCCTACAAAAAAAGATTATGCATCATCCATCAAACACAAAACATCCACCTCGAAGTTTATGGGCTGATATTTAAAATCAAATACAAGATGAGAAGCGATAAAAGAGCAATAGTGCAAATTAGGTGGGTGTCGGTGCAAGCATTCAAAAACAGAGGCAATTCTAATCCAAGACTTGAAACCTCTACATATAGGAAGTAATTTAAAGACAAGATTTTGAGTATTTTTGTTTTTGAAAATTCTCAGAGACAAATGCAGACACACATAAAATCATGAGCTGAGACAGTAGTCACCCTAAGTAGGCTCTATAATCCACCGTTTTGCCATCATTCTTTAAGCAAGTGAACTTTGAAATTGAACCACTGACACCATCTTCAAATTTAAGAAACTTAAGAGAGACTCTTCTTGCCTACACTTAAGCTGACCTTGAACATCTTGGTGGCGGAAACCAAGATGGCTTCCCGTGGTAAAGCCTGAGAGTCTCGTGCATTGGGCTCCACGCCGTCCTGCATCGGGGTATAGAAAGGGGAAGGGAAGGAGCCATGGCTTTCATCTGGAGACACGGAAAGCTTGTGCCTGAGCTCTGGCCATTCCTTCGTCACGTGGCGGAGAATGTTGGCTTCTGCTCGGGATCCCGAGCTCGATTCTGTGCGTCCTGCGTTTCCATGTCATCAAAAAAATTAACCCCCAAAAAGAATCATGGTTTTAAAAATAGACTGATTCAGTTGATTGTATATTTAGAAAATAATAGAGCCTTGATGGGGCAAACATTTCACCAGAAGCAATGAAGAACATCGCATGCCCTGGTCATGAAATAAATTAAAATTGAACAAAACACACTACAGAATACAAAAAACACTGAACTGCTTAAACACACATTAGTCCCCATTTGGGTTCTCTTGATCGTTTAGAGAACATTAACAACCAGAGGGATATTTTAACCTTGAGGGATAAGATAACCCTCACTATGATAATGAAGAATTGAGATAGGCTGAGAGGTACAGTGGAGGAGTTATTTTGTCAATCTCAAGGTGAAGAGATTTCCCCCCTGGTATGTTTACGTTTCGCCTTATCAAAGAAATTCTATGTAAATTATTATTATGAAACTCTCACAGACTGCGATGTTTCAGAATGTGCAAAGATGAGTAACTAACTAACAGTAGTGATATGATCCATCCAAGCAACTCATCAGGGGGAATATTTCAGTAAACCAAAAGAGAAAAGGACAAGTATTAAAATTGAACTCACCTCCCGGGCTCTCTCTGTAGCTTTTCGAACCTCGAGAATCCAAACTTCTTGCCCCTGAATTTTTACTTCGAGGTTTCACATGTCCTTGAGTACCATCTTCCCAGACCGACACTTTCTCATTCGGGGAGACAACGGTGGTAACTTATACTAGTTCCCTGTGCTCACTATAATTGCAAATCCCCTGGAGAGTTTCTGGTTTTGTTTTATGTACTACTTGACAAAGAACACCTTGTTGGCATTAGCCTCATATGTTAGTATATGACCTATTGAGGTATGGATGGTCAATTAGTTGGGAACTGAATGGAACTCAGGGCCTGGATTTGCGAAGTTTTCTTCTACTGTAATGTGTACATCAGATTACACAACTTGCATAACACGGATCCGACCAGCTCATCCAATCTTAAATAGTGGGTGTTAGACAGCGAGAAATTCGGTTCCTAGACATCTTTTTCGTGGTAATCTTACGCAAATCAAACAGTATTTTATTGCAGAATAAGTAATTTGTTTCTAGACTTGAAAACTCGTAAGTATTTTGGGCTCAGAATTGCTAAGTTACAAAGAAATACAGCACGAGAAATCGCCACACCCTCAAACGTGCAAAATCAGTGGATTGAAATATTAATACTTGTACCTGCTCATGCTCTACGAACATGCGAGGTGGTGTGCAGAAGACACCCCGTTGCATCGCCAGAGCTCCGGCTGGGCTGTATCCACTAATCCCTGTAGAACTCGAGCTTGTTGGTGATGAAGTCAAGCTGTTGAACCCATCCCCTTCTGTTATATCACGTCCCAAGTCTTGTTCTCTTGTTGCCAGGATGTAATCGTATGTTGTGATTCCCTATTCACATGCACCTCAATATCAGCCACAGTACTCCCTCCCCTCCGTCCCAAAATAAGTGTCCACAGTTTTGTTGAAAACATTTGAAACCTATTTCATTAAATCATATTGTGAAAGCATAAATTCAAAAGGGTCCAAGTTCTACAAAACCAAAATCAATGAAGAACAGTGCATGTGTTCATTGCAAACTAAATCAATTGGACAGACAAAAACTTCGTACGACCTACTCAAAACAACCTGGAAAAAAAAATGCAAAAGATCCAAACAGGACACCTATTTTAAGACAGAGGAAATATATCGATTTGGGTAGAAAAATTACATGAAACAACTGTCCAGATAGAATTTCAACATTATAAGTGTTTCTTATGATAATAGATGACCAGCAGAAGTAGCACAATCATTTGACGAATTCAAGGACGGAATCAGATTTCTGACTCTCACCTTGTGAATTAGAATGAGGTGGAAGAAGAACAGCTGACACAATGGGATTGTTGCCGACATGGCCAGCAGGGACACCAAGAACTGCAGAACAATAACCAATTACAGGAACAGTTTGTTAAGTCTYGAATAGCAAGACTTAGACGGCAGCTTCTGGTTCCTCAAAAGCTGCAACTCCAGACTCCAGAAATCCAGTTTAAGAAGAATTAAGTAAACTACTTCGCATAGTCCACATATTGTATACTTGCCATAGTTCAGAATTTAGAACAAGTGAGCGTTCTAGAACATCTACCAAAGAAACTCTGTCAAATCTCAAATAAATGAGGAAAGCTACAGTAGATCTTTAGGAAAGAAGGCAGAATGGTGACGAGGTACCCAGAAACAGCAAGCTTTTAAAATTTCATACCACGATTACGATGTACGGTACTCGAGAGAAGCTACTGCCAAGTATGTGAAGTATCTCCTTCTCAAAGTTTGCCTTGTGTGTAAAGCAGCGTGTAAGGACACCAATTCCAGTGCTCCACACAATGATCAGCTGCATCAAAGCGTCAATGYGAAAKTCAATTCACGTGACTTCGTCTCTTTGTTGTATTGGTATTGGACACGAGTTTGGATTTTTCTTAGCAATGAAATTTCTCACAAATTGAAGTTAACAATCTCGGGATGTATGAAGGTGCATACCAACAAGAGACACGTAACCATAAGACTCACGAAGGTCTTGTAATTCCTCTTCCCAACGCAGTTGTTGAGCCACTGCCGTCACGAGATTATGTAACTGTTAAAACACATCTAGAAGAAAGCTAAGAAAAATAGATAGTCTTGACAAGAGAATTGCACAGTTGGAAACTTGATAAGYAAACCGAGGATAAATCAAGAGGAGGTAATGAAGATACCCGACAATGGTGATCGAATTCGTGCACACATTTGTCACACGCCTTGCAATGCTTGCTGTTCCTTGATATCTGCCAGTACATAAGTTCAAAATATCAGCAGGGTTCACCGGAATTTTCACGATGCAAGAGGTGACAGTTGTTGTTTACGAGTCGAAATTCGAAATTCGAAAAATGATATGCATTTATATGACATTAACCRTCAGTGGCATTATCCAAGAAGAAGGCAGACAAACGGTTTCTCATTCCTGAAACACTTATTACACAGGAGTCCATTCACTGGTGCTTCAAAGAAACTAAATCTGGCCCTAGAGAACCTCATTGCAATATAATTATTCAAAGACACAGCATATGCCGCACCTTAGCATCGCAAATGCTGCAGTAGAGCAATAGTTCTCCCACATTTAGCTTAGTTGAATCTTCCTTTTTGCAGCAAGCAAATGGGAGGCAAAGCAATTGTCGAGAACAAATGCTTGGACTCGGTGAGTTTCGGGATGCTGAATTTGTTTCCGACTCATCATGTGAAAGACCTAAGGGAGTGTCCAGATTAGGGAGAGACATTAAGTCCATAGATTTCAGCACTTTTTGCTGCTTGGTCCTTGTAGCGCGGTTGGACTCGTGCACCCCTGGATCAGCTGGATCACATCCAGCGCATCTCACATACAGAATAGACACAGCAAGGACCTGTATTTACCATCACAAGAAACAATATGAAAATTTAGAAAATGTAAGCCAATAAACAGAACAGTATGACAGTGTGCACATCAATGGCACGAATCGCATTTCAAACTACGTAAATATTAATGTCCAATGGACTCTCAAACCTGATTTCAATTTCAATACGTGATGCAAATGATCGCTTACCACCGGGGAGAACACTGCGTAAATGTGATACTTCAGTATGCTGTTTCCAACGAAAGGAATGAAAAAGACGTAGTACGATAAAGAGATCCCCGCAAACACAGCCACCGCCACCGTCTGCAAATTCATACAAGTACCAAAATGTCAGCTCTGGAGAGCTTTACTGCTAGCAATCTCCCAYTGAGAAAACAAAATCACGAAATTCTKGTCGCACAGTTCTTGTAACAGATTCTCATACCAAGTTCAACTGAAGATAGTTGGAACATATCATTCGAAACCCATATCCCGTGAAAATGACCTTCTTGTAATGGTTTCACGCTAATCTTGGCACTCCAGGAGGGTTACAATTGCGCCACATCATCGAAAACCTCACTTTCCAACACTCGCCATATACTCTCTCRGTCCCACCAATGTGAGCGACAGCGGTGACATTGCAAAAGATAAACCCCTGCCAGATGCAAGCTAAGTGACAGAATGTACCTGGAGAGGATGATACGGCACCTCCCATCCATGGTTTCGCATTGTGCCAGCTCGGGAAGGCTTCAACCCCAGCTACCAAGCTTGGTAGAAGCTCTCCAGCCGAAGAATCATCATCATCATCACGTAACCACAAGTAAACATGTACACAAAAAACACCAACCCCAGAAACTTTCCCACAACGATTTTTTATTACAAGCTGAAACCAGAATGCACGTCCAGCTCCCAAAGCGCAATGTCCAGCTCCCAAAACGCAACACAACACAACACAACAAGAAYGTCGTCGGCTGTGGTGATCGATATCCTCGCCACTGCTTCAAAGCTGTATAATCAAGAACGAGTCATTCTTTCAAACTTCGAAACCCCACTCACTCGCGCACTCATTGTATTCCATTGCAAGCTGCAAAGCGCCAGAAATCATGCATCGTCCTCGATCTTCTCTCATTTGTGCCGCCATCAACTCCAACCGCTTGATGGTCTCACTCAGAGGCGATGACCTCAAAGAATCACGCAGGTCGGCAACCCAAGTAACTTACGGAGTAGCAAAGCTGGAAGGGAATTGAAAGAAGAAGCTCCGTAACATGTCAAGTGCAGTGTAACTTAGAGGCGAAGCTGCTGCTCATGGGTCCCGTCTTGTTTGCTTTCCTTCCCCCAGCTGTTTGCATTGCCTTGCCTTACCTTACCTCACCTTCCTTCCTTGCTTCCTCTGCATGCCATTGTCAGAACCTGCAGCCTTCGCCATGGATTCAGATGCCTTGCAGGTTTGCACTTGAGGGCGCTGAGAGAGAGGGAGTGAGAGAGAGAGACTGAGGAGGGAATTGAAGCTTACCTTCATTAAATTATTACGGTAACCATCCGCATGATGGATCAATGGGAGCAATGGGGATCATTGAGGACAATGAGGAGGAGTGTTGTAAGTTTGCAGGGATTGATACCCCTGGTAATTACCCCTTTTCAGGCCTCGATCAGTCTGTCATTACTGACATCTTGTCTGGGACAGGGTCTCATTGATTTGCACTTACACGTTCCGTTGCTTTGCTTTGCTTTCAGCGGGGTTTGGAAGATCCTCTCTCTATGTAAGGTGGGTACACCCAAAAGCACCACAAATTGGTACTGTGCCTAGTTACTATTATTAGGATTAGGATGATAAGAATTTCATATTGTCTTGTTGGCAAATGAAAGCACAGTCCAATGCACCAAAAAACGCAGCATTTGGATACAGTATGCAAAAGTTATTGAGGGTCAAAGTTTGTTTCTGAAAGCGCCATCTATAGTCTGTGTACATGACTAATTTTGGAAATGTACATGGAATGTAGATGGCGTTTTAAGATCAGCTGCGCTTTTGGGTGTACCCAATTGTGCATTCTATTTTGGAACTTTCAAAATTCTAAAATGATTGGCAAAATGTTATTGTATGTTATAGCCATAAAAAATATTTATATCTCAAAAATGTSAACATTGCAAAATTGAGTTTATTTACCTTGCCCTTCACCTTGAAGTAGGTTGTCATAAAACAAGTGAATATATCTTAATCATACCTTAATAAATTTARTATAAAAATAGATGAAATATTTTATTAAATAATAAATTCAAAAGTTCATAGAAGAACACAAGTATACATTGTAAGAACTTTCGCAAGATTTGTGTAACCATAAACACGTGCAGTTGGCAATCCAAACCAAACACAATTTGAATAAACATTGAAAAATGCAATCTAGAATAAAATTCAAAACAAGCCTAATGAGTTAGGAGATATGAATTTCTTGAGCAAAGTGAATGCACATTATCCCCTACACACAAACTCAAATTGAGTCCCTCATGCTTCGAAGCGATTATGCAGAGGTCATGGGGAAACTTCCTTTGTCAAGTTTCATGTCTCTTCTCACCAACATACGCCATGATCTTGAGATGTTCTTCACTGATTCTTCTGATTTAAAAATTGACACTACTATGGATTTTTCACAACATGATCGATCTAATAGGCCATTCTAGAACCATGAATCCTTGGTCCTTGCGTTGGTTCTTGTTTGCACACGAGCCTGGTTGAGAGAATCATAGGTAATATATGACATACATCAGGTTGAAGGGCAATTTTTGATCCCAAATGATGATTACAACATGGTCATAGTAGACTCGACAAACCGGATAAGAGTTCAGCCATAGTCCGCAATGTTTCAGCCAAGAAAATCACTTGTGCTCGTAAGAAATCCAAGCTATGGGAATCAACTATTGTAACACTGATCATTTCACATTAATACAGTTACACAAAATGTCCACAAGAAACTTCTSACAGGCCATCTCGTTAACATCTGACTTATGGTGCATGAATGACTGCCCAGAGAGACACATGAGTATAGATTCATACTCACTTGAATCTTGGTACGTCATTTTCCGCCATTTGCAGGTTGAAGGCATAATAACAAATCGGAAGACTACAACTGGTTTTCAGGCTAAAACAGCTGCAGGCCATGTAGCTTGCGACGACATGATGATACCCACGATCACTCCAAAAAGGCCTAGAGCACTCCCAAAGATTTCAATGACTAAAATCTTGACGAATAAGGTGGAGTTCTGAGCGTCGGAGAGCGCACAGCTGCTGCCTATAATACCCACGCATAACCTGCAATAAAAACCAAATAAAAATCTCAATTCTTCTGTGAACTGCCTCCAACTAAATCTTCATCYAAAGGGGGAAACAATTAGTCACTGCCATACACATTTCAACTTCGGTAGATTCCGAACTTAACAAAACATACATCACAAAGAATCAATATGAGCGGATCTTTTGGCGAACAATTAATCGCTAATTTATCACCTTTTACCTTTCTTAAGAGAAACCCTGCTGCTCTGGTTAACACCTAAATGCCCAAATGGCCAAAGATGGCCGCTTTCAATCTATAAGAGCTTGAAATAAACCATTCACGACGATTCAAGGAAGGTGACAACATGTACCAAAGGAAAGAAGAAATCACAGCCTACATTTTTGAACGATACAGTTATAAAAATGTTTTCAAACTTACTATATAAAACTATTGGSTTYMRRAACAAACTTTTATGATTAGCRTTGGCACTCGGGGGATGAGAGAGCTGAAACAYGACAAGAAGGGCTGAATACATAAAATTCAGAGGAAGAATCTTATGAGGGTAAAGAATAGTCACTCACCCGCACAGAAGATTTCCAAAGCCAACGATGATCCCTGACGCGAACAAAGAGTAGCCAGCACGCATGGAATCCGGATGAAAAGGTTGCTTTGTTGCCTCCAACTTGGTCTGCAGAATGATGGCTACAATCACTCCGTAGATAGCCACAGCTTCGCAGAAAATTACACTGCACATATTTATAAATTCAGTTAGTCACGACAATCGAAACCACCAGTTGATTCGGCCCACGAAACCAGGAATGGTAATCTTCAGTTCCCCACTCAAGAATGCTCACCTGATTAGGTTCTTCGAAGTGATTCGGGGAGCCTTGATTGCTGCACCTAAAAGACTGCTCCCGGTTATGTAAATCCCCCTGTTCAAAATATCAGCTCAGAATCAAGATCCAACAGGTCTCATAGGGAAGAATCACCGAAAACACCCTACATAACAACACCCACGGACTGAAGAAGTCGCAGAGTGAGGTTTAAAGCGGAGACGCTTTGAGAACACTATGCTCTAAAATTTGTAAGCAATTTCCACCAGTTCCAAAAAAACAAATCAAATGAAATAGATGCGCCTTCCATTTCTCTTTCAAGAAAAAATTACTGRCAAATACTCTGAGGTGTCCAACCCCTCTGAAAACCCGGATCAGCGCTCAGAAGGACACTCTTTTTTCCTAAGATACCAGAAAAGCATCCGCAAGCGTCCGTCCATCTCGATTCACAACTAAAAAATACATCGAAATTTTTTCAAATAACCAAACACGAGCAGCTTAAACTTGTTCTCAAAACCAAAACCGTCCATGGCGTCGAGAATCTACAGCTACAAAGAACCAAAAGAAAGTCGTCAAATACCAGGAAGCTCCGAGGACGGACACGCCAATTGAGATCGCAATTCCTATGGCCGAGAACACATAGGGCGACATGTACAGCAACGCATGAGTCCACGCATACCACCACGCCACAAACCCCATCGCGGCAGATCTGCTCCTGCAAACAAGGAGATTCTTCCAAGCGCTCTTCCTATTTTCCCTAGCGAATCGAGTCGGCACCAAGGAACTACAAAACTGCGGAACCACAGGAGCTGCGGACTACAAAGATCGAGAAACAATTGTCATCGGCAGAAATCAAACCCTAAACGAGCTCCGCTAGAATATGCAACAACGAGAAAGAGAACGTAGCATCTTCCTGTTGATGCTGCGTGTAAACGCGTCCACTAGGGAATGGATGTTAAATTTGAATGAATGAGTGATTTTTAGATTAATTACAGTGAACTTTGGCGGATTAAAACTTCTTCATATAGGGTCCGTTTCTAATGATTTTTGTTGGAAAAGTTGCGCATACAAGTCTAGTTTATGTGGTAAATTTTTCATATCAATCCGAGGATTTATAAGTGACTGAGAAGTACTTTAGTAGAGGTAGGTTCAGCGTTTTCCAAACTATGCAATGTAAACTATAAAAACAACATTTAAGATAAAATAGTATAGATATCTAAAATCTAGGACTTATCTAGATTTCTAAAATCTAAGACACATCTAGATTTCAGACCATGCAATCCAAACCATCTAGGACACTTGTAGATTTCAGACATCTAAAACATTTCTAGATTTTAGATATTTACAAACAATATAGATTTCAGGGGTTACACAATTTGTGAAATTTTTGTTGATTTGGTCAAAAATAATGGAAGTGCCTAAAATAACAGAAATTTGTTGGTGTTTTTACAGAATTTTGTTGATTTTAACAAGTTGTGATTGCTAGTACCCATAATAACAGAAAATTGTTGATTTTTTGTTGTTTTGGTCACCACTTTCTATTAAGGTGAAAGCACCCATAACCGATCATTCAAGCAATTCAGCATAGCTGAACGCAACTTTTTCTAAAAATAATATTTTTGTAGTATTAGCGAGTGAAAATCATGAATATTAAAAAAAAAATTAGATTTTTTGGACATTGTATGTAATTTCTATGATTTTTTGAAGTGTCGGCTCCTTAGACTACTGGAACTGTCTTATAGGTGTACCTAAATCTGAACACTGCCAAAATCAGCAGTCAGCAAATCACAATTGAGTATGTGTCATTCATAAGTGTGAGCCAATCACAATCAAGTATGTGTAAGACATATTAACTACAATGTCAGGATCTGCGAACCTTAGTCACCGCTCCTCTCGGTTACACAGTACAGTCTGATCAATTATGCATATTATAATCATAGTTATCATATCATAATTATCCTACGAGAATTTACTATAGAGTCATGTTATTTCCAACCAAATCAACTTGCTTGTATTATGAATAATGTCACATGAGGAACAACCCTCCTCCATGGGCTTTAAGGAAGACCAAAGAACTAACCGCTAACCGTTTAGGTAACCGTAACTGTTATGAACACACTAGTTCATAACATTACCCCCCTTTTAACGTCCATGTTGGTGGTCCGGTTTTGGCGCCTTAGGATAAAGCATATGGAATTCTGCGATGGCATCAAGCGCGTTCTCCAAGTGTTCAGCAGGTTCCCACGAATGTTCTTCAGGTCCATAGCCCTCCCATGCAACGAGATATTGGAGCTTTTTACATCTGCCGAAAAAACGCGAGTCCAGTACTTTGTGTACTTCCCATTCTACATCACCTTCAAAAGTAACAATAGGTGGAGGTGGTGTACATTGATGTCCTGGAATAGTGTCCTCGCGGTATTTCTCAAGTAGAGATGTATGAAACACATTATGGATTTTTAATGTTTTTAGGAGATGTAACTTGTAAACCACATCAGAGATTTTAGATAATACTTTGAAAGGTCCTAAAAATTTTGGGGACAACTTTTTCGATGGGGCTGTTGTTGCAATGTTCTCTTGGCAAAGAAGTACCTTGTCTCCAATTTGAAAAGTTGGTTGAAGCTTTACCCCACAATCATAATTGCATTTTGCTTGTTCTCCTGCAAGCTTAATCATTGTTTTTATTTCCTCATGGACTTTTTGTAAATGCCTAACTCAATCCTCTGCTGCAGGAACTGTAGTCGTTGTTGGCGTTGAAAATGACAAAGCTGGGTGGTACCCATAAGTAGCGTAAAATGGAGAGAATCCAGTTGAAGAATGGCAAGCATTATTATATGAAAATTCAGCCAAGGGAAGAAGTTCAAACCAATCATCTTGGCGTCTCGTTGTAAACATTTATAATAATTGTTCCAACACCTGGTCCACCCTCTCCGTTTGCCCGTCTACTTGAGTGTGGAAAGCTATTGTTGGAGATGGATGAATTTGAAGTAGTTGAGATAACCTTTTCATAAATTTAGATACAAATATGAATCCTCGGTCTGAAATTTCGTGGTCAAGTGTACCATGGTGTTTCCATATGTGCTGCAAATACAACGAGGCCGTCTCATTTGAGTCTATGGTTTCCCTTGTGGCTATAAAGTGAACTAGCTTGGTGTTTTGGTCGACCACCACCATAATGGAATCATAACCATTGCTTTGTGGCAATTTAACAATAAAATCTGTAGATATTCGTTTCCATGGTGCATGGCCGGCCGGAATTGGTTGCATAAGACCATATTTTGCATGATGGGTGGATTTTGACCGTTGACATAAGTCACAGCCGTCTACATAACGGTGGACATAACGACAAAGAGTAGGCCAATAGAATGATCTCGATACCAAATCCAATGTCTTTGCTCTCCCTTAATGTCCAGTGGCAGGAGCATCGTGTCTTGATCGTAAGATTTGCCGCTTAAGTTTTACATCATCAGATACATATATTTTATCGTTGCAACGGAGAATACCTTCATTTAGATTATATTCTTGAAGTCGATGGCGGATGTTTATTGGCTATTTATAAAGATCTCCTTTGAAAAATGACATTATTAGTTGCAATGTGATGTCTTCTTTAATGGCGGATTTTACATATTCAATAATGCGTAAATCGGGCCAAACCAATTCAGAAGACTATAGTGCAGCCAAACGTAGTAAAAGTTGGGTTTCTTGACTTTGTCCTTGGGTAACATCCGTTCTTCTTAAAAGAGCATCTGCCCTTTTATTGAGTGATCCTGGCCTATGTTGAATCTCAAAATTAAATGTTGATAAAAACTCCGACCATCGAGCTTGCCGATGGTTTAGTTGTTTAGTAGAGAGAAAGAACTCTAAATTCTTATGATCAGAGATTACCCTTACTTCATGAGGAGATCCTTCCAAATAAACCCACTAGTCTTGAAACGCTTGCACCACACTTAACAATTCTTTATCGTGTATGTCATAGTTTTGTTTGGCCGGGGACATTTTAGAGCTTCGGTATGCACAAGGGTGCCAGAATCCATCATCTCCCTGTTGTGAAAGTATAGCACCTGTTGCAAAGTCTGACGCATCGGTTTCCACAATGAAAAGACAATCGAAGTTGGGATGAATTAACACCGGAGATTTAGAAAATCTAGATCGCAATTCTCTAAATGCTTGGTCTGTTGGTAATGTCCATTCAAATTTTTTGTCCTTTTTGGTCAAGGTTGTAAAGGGCACCACAATCTTAGAGTAATTGGGAATAAATCGGCGATAAAAATTAGCGAAACCAAGGAATGCTTGGATATCCTTCACAATTTTTGGAGTAGGCATTTATCGCAACCCAAATTCTCCCTCTAACTAATTTAGAGGTTCAAGTTAGATTAACATACAAGTTCCTTATGAAGTTTTCATATGTGCAATCTTAATATATAAGAGAAAGACTAAAGAGTTCAAGAATGTACTACCATGATCATCCTTTGATTAGATGCATACTTGTGTTCTATATGTCTACAAGAACTTGAAAGTCATAAATAGTGAACATTTTGAATCTTTTGCAAGATTAGAGGGTTAAAGACATCATTTTAACTAACAARTACTAATGAGTCATAGCTCCAAATGTGGCCTCTCTCTAAGAGATAGTTAACCACTATAATTTCATAAGTTGTACTGTAAAACTTCCACAACTTTTCCCAAAGCTTCCTTCCCTAATACTCTTGCAATCTCAACGGACACTTTTCTTCAACAATCTTATTTTGAAATTGACATAGTCAACTTGAATGGAATTTTTTCAAAAATCATACTCTCTAGGATTAAGATTTTTTCCTTCATTACTTTCAATTTTAAAATTAAGATGCTCGTTACRRTTTTTCAAAAATCAAACTCTATAGGGTTTAAATTGTTTACTTAACTACTTTCACTTTTAAATGTGCTAACTCCATCTATGAGTTATTAACAATTTAGATTTTCATTTCATTTTACATCTAGTTCTACTAAACAATAATAACCCGTAAAGGACTAAAGCCTTTTCTTTGCGAAAAAACACTCAAACCTGCCATTTCCATAGCAAAGAATAAATTGAAAATTATTTCTCTTACACATCTAACCATAGGATCTTACACCTAACTAGCATGAGAATATGTGATGAACATTTCAAAAATTTTGACAACACAAATTGGAAGATATCTGTAAAGTGAATAAAACAAGTTTTTCAACACATTGTGGGACTAGATTATTTGAATTTGAACCTTTTTAACTCTAATTTTTTGGACTACAAAGTTTTGAGATGTAAATATTTATGGTGGAAAATTGAGTTGAAAGTCTAAGGAAAAATAAATAATTACAAAAATATCTCTTGTTTATTTTTTGAAAAATTGTTAAGTAGAAGTAAGGTAGAACCACCTATAACCGATCGAATAAAGAATTTGGACGAGTATGAAGCAATGCAATGCAAGGTGATTATTTTTAGAGGTGCGTTGATAAAAATGATGGGGATTGCAAAAATTTTGGTAATTTTATCGCATGAATTGAAATTACTATGAATTTTGAAAGGCAAAAAGTGCTCGAGACCCATAGCCAATCTCTAGGCTCTTCCAATTCCGATCTTTCAAAAAACTACTTTCACACTACTTTGTCTCTTTTTTTGCACTACTTTGCAACATGTATCATGAACTTTTAGTCCCAATTCTGAAAAGAAAAGAAAAAACCATTCTAGCCTTGGTTGGAAATAAGTCAATCTATGGTTGGCTATGGGGCACT